>JAMQCK010000160.1:0-47160 GCA_024196135.1 Pleurotus ostreatus/Saccharomyces cerevisiae fusant | reverse complement strand
AACAGGGCGTGGCCTAGGAGGATAGGCTGGTCCGTTCGCGTGTCGGCACTTCCTCCAAAGCCGGTGGAGAGGCCGTATACTGCGGTGCCACATTCAGCTGGAGGTGTATGAGAGGTTAATGATAGACACGTACCGCTCGCACCACTATCAACCTTCGAGGCGATTACCTGGCGGCTCTTCTTCACGCGCTCGCGGATGCTTGGGGACTCATCGAGCTCGACAGTCGCGTTGTAACGTGAGACAGCGGCGACCGCGGCGACGGAAAGGTTGTCTCCGTCAACAAGGACAGGCTTTCCGTGTCTAAGATTGCTATAAGCTCAATGATCCACTGACAATGGGACAAGAACGTACTTGTAGGCTTCAAGCTCGCGGTGGCTGTCGAGGAAGCTGGCGAGTAGCGTGTTGGCCTGAGCAGTAGCCTTCTTCGTAGTTGCACCATTGACGCCGTTGGCACCGTTGGTGAAGTGATGGGCATGACCGTTGGTGTAGGATGTGTGTGCAGACGGCATCGTGATGGTGATGAAGGCAACGCAGGGGGAAGGGGGAAGGGTGAGGGTGTCGTACCTACTGTGTTCGAGTTCTTAAGTACTTGGCAAGCCGGGTTAGATCCGATTAGGGGATTGGATAGCTTGTACGTTGGACATGATCCACGGAGATCCAAATGGGCCCTTTTCGACATGACCGCATCAATCGAGATAATGTTGCGAACCCGTCCGAGACACGAGTGCGCCACGGAGGAAATTCCATGCCGCCTTTTCCGGCAGCGTAACAATGCCATTATATACATTGAACAAGACGAGCGTAGACAAAACAGTCGTTGTTTAGTCAAGACGGGGTTCTGGGGACTGCATGAGGGTGCAAACTCGTCATGGAATGATGAGTGCGCGCACCACTGGGGAGGTCCGGTGAACTCCCTACTGGGAGATCCGGCGCAGCGAAACCGTGCTGTCGCGGACGATGGTCACGAAATATGGTGCCCGGCGGCCAAGATGCAAGGGTCTGATGTTCGTCTGCAGTGCGTCTGCTTGCGTGTCGATAGAGTAGTATTCGTAGCGCCCCAAGTATGCTTCCGCATCTCGCAAGGTCCGGCCGAACGACCACTCACAAAGACATTGAGGGATCGTAATCAGGTGAGCTGCAGTAGACCCACGACACAAGGTAAAGAGTGAAACGTAAATACCCCTCGTTGTCCTCTAGTTGCCGTGAGCGGCCCGGGGCATTGCGAGAAGATGAAAGTGCGGACGCGTCCCGGTAGAAGTGCCATCTCGTGTAGTCTTCGACGACGCGAGGCTGGACAGCAGGTTCAGGACTGGGAGTAGAAGTGAAGCTGGAATAGCACTGAGTAAAGCGTACGTCAAGATGACCATGGTGATCGACAAGGAGAATCGGTAAACAGCCTCGCGTTCGCTAAGCATCCCATTAGCCACAGGCCCGCAGTCTTCTGTATGTACAGCAGCCAGCGGGCCCAGAGTTTCTCAGGCACGTGTGGAATGAGAAAAGGCTGACGCACCGGGGCACACTTCGCACGTATTCTGCTGCGAGGACGGTTGGCAGGGAGAAGAACGTCTTTCGTATGCCGCTTGGGGTACTGAGCGATAAGATCCCGGAACAGCTTCTCAACAATATCCCAAGGGTGGATGGGCATATGACCTTGACCGCATCGGAGTTCGCAATCGCCTTCGTGCGTCCAGCGGTGACCAACATTGAGCAGTAGCTAGCGCCCATGAACGTGCCGGAATCTAGGGACCCGGGGCTTTCTTGCAGGTTCCGTCCTGAGTCTTGTCAGGAGACATTCATAGCGGGGTTCAGAGGCGCGCTTGAGGAAATGAGCGATCTATTGCTGACGCCTCAAAGCAGATTGTCATGGTACGAAGCAAGGAGGACGTCCGGAAGACGCCGATCAGAGCGCGGGCACCGGCCTCGACGGTCCGATGGTTCCGTCAAAGGCACGGCCGGATTAGGAAGTAAGACGCGTGACGTCACCGGCATTGAGCTCTGTCTCGTTTCTTGAAGTTGAACTCGACTTCGACAATCGAAATGTCTTGGGAAGGATCGTCCATTGTATTTCCGGCAGAGCATGCGCAGGCCGCAAACGAGGTCTACTTTCTCCATGTGCTGGCGACGGATCCCTCCAAGGTCGTCCCACTGGGGAAATCCATCCTATCCATGCTGCTCAGCCGGTCTTCGAGTCAACAGGCGAAAGCTGAACCAGAAGCCAAGAATGGGATGGCAGATCTCCAAGCGCGTGTAGAGAAGATGGTGCATAAGGCGTTCTGGGATGAAGTGAGTTGCGTGCTTACCAATGCTCCTGTCCCCCACTGACCGCAATAATTGAGGCGCTCGAAGCTCTCAATTCACCAGATCCATCTGCCCAGATTCACCGATTGCATAGGCTACATGCAGATATCTACGAGGCCATCAAAGGCCTACTTCCGCCTGGTCACCGCGTCCTCTCCGTCCTCTCAGCGCCATATCCACCACCAAGTGTATCACCTCTGCATACCACCATCGCTTTACTCCGTGACACGCTTTTGGCTCTGAAGGAACGCTGCGCGCCGATACGCGATGAAAAGATAGACCAGATACTCTCCGAGCTTGACCGCGCGCCTCCCTACTCCTCGGAGGACTCCCTGCACCCAGAGCAGAGAGCAGAGCATCAGGCTATCGCGTCCCGTATCGTGATAGACAGCATTCAAGCCCTCATCTCCCTCGCTCAGGAAATGAAGTCCGACCTCACGCAGACCGTCCTCGGCGTCATGACTGAGCAGCAAATACGCACCATCGTCACCGAGCAAGCCCGCATACGCGAGCGGGAACTTATCCTCACACTCATGTCCAAGGACACGGTGAAGGAGGCGTGGACCACATGGGTCAAGGAGGTCAAAGCCCACGCGAACGCGCCTGAGCTACCCGCCTGGATCGCACGCCTGCTCGACGCGCTGGGCGCGAACGTTCCTGTGGCGGCGAACATGATTCAATACATCTCCCAGCCGTCGGACAGCGCCGTCTCGCGTCCACCGCCACCGCCCAACAATCTTCCACCGCCATTGTTCTTCTGCGCGCCCGACCTGTTCCGCTTGCAAAATCACCTGCAGGCTCTCGTTATCGTCGCCTCGCTGCGCTCGCTGGTGAATATACCGCAGACGTCCCATAATTCCCATTCGTCTTCCTCGACCAGCAACGATCTGACCCATCGCCTATGGACACTCCTCGAGGCGGAAATCAAGCCCGAGCACGAAGCTGGCGCCTCCGCAGGCGAGACGAAGATCATCAACCTCGCCGATGAGGTCCTGCGCGCCCGGAGGCAGGCTCGCGCAGATGGGGGCGTTGCGAGCGCGCCTGGCACTGACGAAGGATCAAGGTCAAATGCACCCTCACCCCAAGAAGACGAATCAAAAGTCCGCGCGACAGTCGAGCGCACGCTGCGCGCGGAGGACCCGGTGTTCGCGCTCCTGCAGAAACGCGTGCTCGAATGGCTGGCGCGCGCGCTCGCGGCGCCACCGCCGCCACCGCCCGTGGCGCCCGAGAGGATGCGGACGGGGAGGGTGCTCGGGCATGGCAGGACTGAGTCGGGAGCGGGGCACGGCGGGGCGGGATCGCACGGCGGGACTGGCAAGACGGACTTGCTAGAGGAGGACGCCCCAGCCGGCCTCCCGCCCCCGCCGAAGGGCTTCGAGGATGCGGTGCTGGCGAAGGCCTTGCGGGACGCGGTGCGGATGCTGCAGACGCAGTGCGTGCAGTGGGTGCGAGGCGTGTGGGGGGATGTGGTGGAGGCTTAGGTGCTGGGGGCGATTTCGTGCGCCTCAGGCGGGGGTGCGCTCCGATTTCCCTCCCGCCGCCCTCGAACCTCTCCTCTAGTTCCTGCGCCGCGTCGTCGCGCTCGACTACTCTCGCATAATTGAGGCGAATGGTTGTGGTGTACCCCGCAGCCGCGCGTACACCGTTTCGGCGGCAGCGTAGGCGGCTATCCCTCAGTCCCTAGCTCGTCTGGGTTCGCTTGTCGGCTTGCCCACCGGCGCACCTGCTGATGGCATTCGTGGTCTGTGGCAGCATGTTTCGATGGGGACTGGCTTGAAGACGGTGCAACTAGCCTCGCGCTCAACTGCAAGCATCCACGACTGGCACACGAACCGTGAAGGTATTGAGGCCGGCAAGACACGGATAGGGAGGTCGGTCCAGACTCGAAATGAAGATGCATCGGAATACCGTGTATAGCGAATACAACTAACCCTAGAGTAACACCGGAGACTCATAAATATGATAGAGGGGTAGATCAAGTACAAGTCCAACTTGAGGGTGGGGTGTCCGCATAATGATACACTGATAGGAAGTACTATGGTACAAAGGACAACGAGATCATAGATATAATCTAAGCAAATTCGGCACGCAAGCAGCAGGGAGAAGGATTACAGCGGCTGCTTGTAGGATGGCGGAGGATACGAAGGCTCGGTGACTCCGGGAGCAAGGGGTGTCTGAGGCGGCTCGTAGGGAGGTGCGGGTTGGAAGTAGGGCGAATTGACGTCAGCAGATGGGGGAACTGTTGGTCGGTTCCATGGCGCGTAGAATGGCTGGGAGTATGCTGGACGGGGATTTGGTCCTAGTGCAGTGGCTCCGCCGATCTGCATCTGCATGAACGTCTTGTTGCGGCGCATCCTTCTTCGACGAGCGATTACGGAGCAGACGAGCAGCAGGAAGATGAGGCAGACTGAGGGGATGTAAGTGAGTGAATAGAGACATAGCTGTCGAGCACGTACAGACTGCTGCTGCGATACCAAAGTAAGTGCCGGGAGAATACGAAGAATCACAGTTGTCATCACTGGGGGGATCAAGTCAGTGCGGGGTCGAAGGGGAGAGCATGGGATATACGCACTCGAAGGCACAGATAGCTGCCCTTGCAAGGGAGGGGGCTACTGCCAGAACATATAGGGTCGTGTAGAACATGGTGTTGGTGGTGGTTGATGAGGAAGAGCTGTTGTCGCGCATCGCGATGACATTCCCCCAGCGCGGCTGTGCGTCTCGGATTCCGGAACGGTCTCGCAGCGGCATCCGCCGGGCGGCGGCGGGCGCATCATCAATGGGGTTATTACGGCGACGCCGGCGATCTGCCGACGGAGCGCGCACGTGTCGGCGGCGGCGTCACTGTCGAGCGCGTCGGCATCAACAACGGTGACAGGTCTTCTCTCCTTGTCCTCCACGGCCACGACGGCGACGAACGCTTGCCGATGTCTGACAACGGCCCCTCCGACGACGTAGTCCCACCGCCTGAAGGAGTGCACAGACGTCATGGGAGCCCGGTCGTCGCGTTCATTATAGGACTGGCGATCATTCTGCTCGCGAGCATCCTGAACGCGGCGGGACTCAATCTTACCAAGTTAGACCATGTGCGTGACCCACTCTAGACCTCAGTGCATCCCTGACACCAGGGATAGGTGCGTACAAGTCATGTACCGAAAGCGCAACGAAGGAAGGACTGGATGCGACCATTATGGTTGCTCGGCATGTTGTTGTATATGTGAGTGCTACCCAGCTGCCCCACCTTCGCCGCTCACGGCTCCCCTCAGATTGTCCCAGCTTATAGGATCTACGCTCGCACTAGAGTATATGCGTGCAGGTACGTCCTGCAGCAACTGCGATATGCGTGTCTCACACTCACTGGTTACCAGAATATGTCGCACCTCTCGGGTCCACGTCCCTTATCTTCAACTTTCTGTTTGCGCGTTTCCTTGTTGGCACACCAGTAACGTCTACTGACATCTACGTGCGTCCTGCTATCCTCTTTCGACACGCCGAGCCTAACGTTTCGTCAGGGCACCGTCACGATCATCCTCGTTCGTCCAGCTTAGCGCCTACATTCTGTATCGAGCTAACTTGTATCTCAGGGCGTCATTGGCATCGTCGCCTTTGGCAGCATCAACTCTGGCCTTGCTGAAGGCACAGACGTGGACAGCCTCACACACCTCTGGCGACGCGGAGGCTGGCTTGGCTACTTCTTTGTCATGGCCATCTCCCTCATCTTCCATCTCATCTGCACCGACCGCCTCGACCGTCTTCTCGTCTCACGCAATGAGATCTCGACCTCCCCTCGCCCACCTCCCACGAACCCGAACGGCGGCAATGCCATCGTACGAGCTTTCCGCTCCGTCGCGGCATTCTGGACGTACATCATGACGATGCTCACGTACTATCTTGAAGTATGGACGGCTACGAAGGACGACAAGCTGATTGCCTGGACGCTGGGCATCGGCTGGGCGTGCGCAGGCGGCGGACTTGCCGGTCTCTGTCTTGTCTTCGCCAAAGCGACCGTCAAGCTTCTGTCCGGTTCGCTTTCGCACGAGAACACTGGCAACCAGTTCGGACACGCCGCTCCCATCTTCACGATCATTCTACTCGCTTGCACGGCCGTCATGCAAATCATCTGCTTGAACAAGGGTCTGAAGGTATATGAGTCAACGCTGGTCGTTCCAGTATTCTACGGTGTCTATACTGCGTCGGGGTACGTTTCATGCTGCCATTCTCTTGCCTCATCTTATCCTCTTGCAGCTTCCTCGACTCGTTGATCTTCAACAACGAAGTTGACGCGTATCAGCCATGGACGCTGTTCCTCATCTTTGTGGCTATCCTCATCTTGATCTCGGGTGTCGTCCTCCTCACCCACAAGAAGCCCGAGGTGCCGGACGCTAGCAAGGTCGCAGCTGAGGCGCGCCCGCGTCCCAAGCGTCCTCGGAGCAAGAAGGTCGACGACGAGGAAGCGCAAGGCCTTGCCGAGGATGATAATCCCGAGGCCGGCGAGCAGCATGTGTTGTGGACAGTCGGCGAGCCCAGCGATGACGATTTGGGCGAGGATGACGATGTCGACCACCACCAAAATCCCCTGCGCCACGCAGAGGACGAGCACCGCGGCAAGGGCATCAACGCCGGTGGTGCGAGTGGGAGCGGGGACGTGGAGGCTGTCGGGCTGCTCAGCAGCGGCATCGGGCCCTATGGGGTGAACAGCGCTGCGCGTAGCCGGTCGGCGAGCTTGATCGACGAGCCGTTGGAGGACGGGGAGAACCAGTTCGGCGAGTGGAAGGCCGCGCAGGAAGACGAGGGGCAACGGACACCGACCGTGGCAAGGCACTAAGCCGGGACTGTTGGTTCAGTGCTTGGCCTTCGTACTCCCCGCACGCCTGGTATCCTTATCCTTTGATATTGGCGCTCCTGCCCGTCGAGTCGATGTTTACGTTCATCGACATCCTTTGGTTCGCTGCTTCCCGTTCACCACCCACTCTCCGCCGCATTCACGACAGACACATCTTCCCTGGAACTTAACAACACCATCTACACGCCCATGTACATACTTGATATTGTCGCATCGCACGCTAATGTCCACGATACCACACAGAATCTGGAACATCGCAATGTACCATATACCACCACAATAGTACCTACCTAATGTTCAGCCGTTCATTCTGTTCTAGAGAAAAATGCTGCCTGTGACTTGTGAGTTGCGTGTGGTTTGAATGGCAGTTGGAGGCGACTGCGATGGCCATAAGACTGGTGGTCATCAAATTTCGGCCTGATCTGTAGCAGGACGAGCCCGACAACGGAACAATGGGCGCGGGTGTTTGGCTCGGCAATGTGCGGCAAAATGGACCAGACACATAATAACAAGCGCACTCAACAGCGACGGCCATGATCCTGGCATCCCTTGCACCTGCCTGTTCTCCTTCATGACTCCTTCCAAATAGCTGACAATGCAAAGTATGAAGAGCTCATCCTCGGGCGCCTTTGAAGTTTCCAAAGCGCGAGCGATGCTACCTCGCCCCCTCGTCCTTGATCCTCGGATATCGGTCTTCGCTGGAAGCCCGCAGTCGTCATTCATGAGGTCTCATCTGGGATAGCAGTGTCCGACGCCCCCACCTCCAGAGATGACTATAATGGACGGCGGTGCAATCGCTAGTGCGTCGCTCTATAAGGACGCAGTGGAACAGGAACACCATCTTCCCGCTCTTGCTGCTGCCCTCAACTCAACTGTATATCATGGCAGACGGCACGCTGATGCGCATCTTCTTCGTCAGCTTCGCAATTCAGACGCTCTTTCTGGGCTTGTTCCTGTCGACGGCCTTTCTGTCCTTATATTTCATGCTGCAAAGGCGAACGCAGAGCCGGCCTCTTGACAAATGGGTCTTCGGAGGAGTCTGTACGCTGATAGCGAGCGTGACTGCAGTATGTTGGCTCTTTTCCTGTTTACGGTGATGTGCTCACTATGCCCCTTAAGCACTGGTCTATCGCCTTCGCACGACTCTTCAGGGCATTATTTTCGCCTGACGTCTCCGACGCGAACCATTACATCGCAGATGTGTACGATCCGCCGTATTTGGCGAAGACAGCTTTGCTATACGTCTCTATTGCTGTCGCTGATATGCTCCTCGTAAGGAACATATTGTCGTATGCTTGTCACCAGTATCAACTAACACCCCCTTCTGTCGTAGATCTACCGCCTATATATCGTATGGAAGGATCGAGCTTCCGTCATTATCTTGCCCATCTTACTACTCATTGCAGCCTCTGGTAAGTCTATGCTGAGCCAGTTCCTGTGGCCACTGAACGAAGATCCAATAGCTGCAGAAATCTATGAATCATACATACATTGCGACGTGAGCGCTTTTTTCCATGCATAAGATCCATCGATTGACCGAAACCTAGTCAGAGCACGCCGCAGACAGTACCTTCGAGCCCCCATTCTCGAAGTGGATCTTCACAATTTTTGCTCTGGATATGTCGTGAGCGAACCGACTGGAGCGCATCCTGATTTTGTCTCTGATGTCAATTCATGAACAGGTTGAACGCCTATTGCACGCGTGAGGAACTCACCTTCCCCGACTCGTTGCGACGGCTTATTGTTGTAAAGTGATGATCTCCTGGCGTATTTGGAGGTCCTCTCAAGCTGGTGTCCGTATGGGTGGCCCAAAACTGTCCGTAAGTACTTCATCTAATCACTGGCGTCCCGCCTTTACCCCCGGGCATTACAGGACACCCTCGTCATATTTATTGAGAGCTCAGGCGCATCTCTGTGCGTGCAAACGCGTTATGCATTGTGTTCGTTGTCGCTAATCACCAGATCTCACTCGCACAGAGCCTGCGGCGGTGCCGCTCTCATCGCCTATGCACTCCACGAGCCCGTATGCTTGCTCTTCATAGACAACGTCCCAGTGGTCGCGGCTACCGCCTACGTGCTGATCAGCGTCCGGGTGTCCCTGGGTATCGCGCGCGAGGGTATCTCAGCTCGGCGCAGCGCGCTCGAGTGGGCGGTGGCGTACCCAACGAGCGATTCAAGCACGGAACAAACGGCCGAACAGTTTGATGACAAGGTTGTTGAAGACCACGTCAAGGTGCCATCAGCGAGACTCCCGTCGAGCGATGCGGCGGTGCCGCTTCACAGATCTGGACAGACCGGTAAAGCACTTCTTATGCGGATCTCTCTGGCGTTGATGCTGGCTTCATCTAGGCGCAACCTCTTCTTCCGCGGAGAGATAGTAGGGATTTTGCACGAAGGAATGTAGGTAGTGCCATACAGACCGACGGCAGTATAAAGTGTGGGAGAACCTTCCCTCTGCTAAGGCTGGACCTTCGCCTGCCTAACATCGGGCCCCATCATCGTTCACCCGTCAAGGCCACATCCAGAGTGATGGGTGAGTGACAGACCTCAACTGCCGAATCGTCTGTGGGACGCCGGCGAGTACTCATCACCGCCTTCGGATCTATATGACCTCGCGCCGACAGCTCTCAAGGTCTCTCCTCCCCACACGCCTCCCTCCTTTGCTCCGCACTTCCTCCTTTCCTTCGCATCCTTCCTTACTGTTTTCACGAAATCATGAACGACACCGCGATCGGATTCTGGGGCTTCACAGTCCAATCGCTCCTTCAAGGGCTTTTCCTTACCCTCTCCCTCCCTTCGATTTTCTACATGGGCAGGGAACGGATCCGTCGTCGGAAAGCTTTGAACTGGTGGATCCTTGCAGGCATCATCATCCTGACTGTGGCCGTTACCTTGGTGCGTCAGCTCAATCGCATTCGCCATAATCTGGCAGATGAAATTCGATGCCCTGCTATATCTTCGCTGCCCTGCTAAAATCTCCGCTGCAGCACTGGGCGCTTTGTTGCGTGCAGCTGTATCGAACTATCTTCTGGAGTCCGGTGGGGAGTTCGTACCTCACCGACTCGGACCAGCCGCTCTATTTCGTCAAGACCGCGGTCGTATACTTTACGGTTACGGTCGCCGATCTCCTCGTGGTACGGCACCGTGACATTCAATCTCTGACTCGTCAGGTGATTGACGTCCTGCAGATATATCGCCTGTACATCGTATGGCAAGATCGCAAATGGATCGTCTGCATTCCGCTCCTTTCGCTCGTTGGGGCCGTTGGTGAGTCCAACGTTCCCGGTACAGCTGAATAGTCTGAATATCGGCGCAGCTACAGCATTCGGGGAGCTGATCAGCCACTACGCGGTGAGCTTGATCAAGGCTGCCACCTGCTACAGAAAAATAAATTGATGCAAACGACGCAGGAAAGCTCACCTGGCACCGGCAGCAGCTTCAAGAGTCAACGGAGCTATGTGACAACCATCTTGATCCTCGCGTTGGACTTGTTGTGAGATGCTTTGTTCTCCTTCTGCGCTCATTATTGACGCTAGCGACTGCGAATCAGAGTGAACTCGTATTGCACAGGTACACCCTCTTTTCCCACTCAATTGAACACAGCAAGGCTCACGAACGGGCCCAGTCATGATCTCATGGCGGCTCTGGAAGTCGGCCAAGCACTCGTCACGCTGTGATGGTCCATGCCTCTCCGTAAGTGCTTTTCTGTTCGCGCTCTTCTCGATTTTGACACCCTGTAGGAAAGCCTGATTATCTTCGTCGAAAGTGCTGCACTCATCCTGTAAGTCGGCTTTCTTGCCCCTTCATCCAGTTGGCTCAAGGACGTATGCCGTTCCTTTGCAGCGCATACGATGCCGTCCTGCTTGTCTTCTACGCAATACACTGGCCGCTCTTCCTCCCCGTCATGGACTGCACGGCCGAGATCTCTGCCATCGCGTACATGTTGATCAACGTGCGCGTCACGCTCGGGGTGGCGCGCCAGGGCACTATGACTCCCTCCGACGCATCGCGTTGGGCGGTCGCGACGAACCCCGCTAGTACGACGTTGACGCGGCAGACAGTCAGCTTTGGTCACGAGGACACGACGAATCCACCGGACCCGCCAAAGGTGATACGTCTGGCGCAAACGGAGAGCAGGATATAGGCGGACCGGTTCGCTGAGGTGTGACTACTTGTCTTGTATTGTGATATAGGTGCGATATCGTCCTGTCTACCCAAGTTCTCATCTAACCCGTACATCTTCCTCTTGCGCTCTTCACTTAGGTTCTGTTCGAAAAGTATTCCCTATGCTGAATCAAAGTCCACTTGATCGGGATAGCGCCCGGGCGCTCAACCGCCTCTTGAGAATTTGAGTCATTGGATTCTGCATATCGCAGGCGCCGCTGGCTCGTATCCGCGCGCGCGCATGTCTAGGACTACATGTGATCGAGCATGTCCGACTCGCACGTCTTCATTGACTCACGGATACGCATCGACCATCGACGCTCGCTTACCAATACTGTGAGTCCATCCTATAAGTATGCACCGTGCGGACATGAAAGCACCAGAATCGCTCTCCTTCGTTGACTTAGTAGCCTCTTCGCACAATATGTCCTCGGCCTTCAAGTCCTTCGCTGTTTCCGGCGTGCAGGGTGCGATTGGGGAAGCCGTTCTCCAGGGCCTGACCTCCACCCCTGGAGTCTCCGTGCTCGTGCTCACCCGCAAGACTACTCCGCGGCCCGAGTGGCTCCCCAAAGAGGTTGCTCACGCCGGCATCGACTACGATGACGTCCAGGGCACCGCGAGCATCCTTCGCGAGCACAAAGTCGAGGTCGTCATCTCGCTCGGCAGCGGTATCATCCAGCAGATTCCCCTCGCCGATGCAGCGAAAGCGGCCGGCGTTAAGCTTTTCGTCCCGAGCGAGTTCGGGACGGTTAGCAAGGGGTTCCCTTTGGCAGAGGCGCCGCCCTTCCTGGCGCCAAAGATCCAGGTCGCGGGTATGTTATCTGCTTAGTCCAATTTTGTTATACTCACCTACCGCGTGTAGAGCACCTTGAGAGTATTGGTCTGCCATCCTTGCGCATCTTCGTCAGTCGTCATGAATCGTCTTCATCTGTCCTTGACTGACCTCGTCGCAGACCGGCGCCTTCGAGACCTTCACCCTCCCGCTGGTCGGCTATACCGTCAACAAGAAGATCAACCTTCTCAAGGGCATCAAAGGGAACACGCTGTTGTCCGTCACGCACTCAAGCGACATCGGAGGTAAGCTTTGTAGCTTTGATAACGTTCGGTGCTCGCTAACAATCCATAGGATTCGTCGCCTACGTCGTCACCCACTATCCGCTGTCCGACCTCGCCAACAAATCGCTGCGCATCGAGGGCGGTCACATAACATTCCGAGAACTTGGAGCACTCTTGAACGCGCCAGTCGTGGAGGTCGACGAGGTGCCCAGGAAGCACGAGAGGATCACTACGGCCTTCCTGCAGCAGCTACAGAACTTTGTCGAGCGGGGGCTTCTGAACACGGAAACGAAGATATGCGACGGGGATGGCGCCGGCGGGGCGAATGACTTATGGAAGGGACATACTTGGAAGTCGGTGAAGGAATCTTTGAACCTGGTCTGAGCGTTGGAAGCTGCCCACTCACTGTTGTAATATTAGTGCTTGTCCAGTTGTCCTTACAAGTCGTAGTTCGAACGAGCCAAATTAACTGCCATTCGCTTCACAAGGGGACCACGCCAAGTCCCAAGCAATCTGTCCGCTGCGTCTGGGAGTCATCACTGTCGCGATCCCACACGTTGTGGCTTAATAAATGGGAAGGGTGTGGATGGCCAGCGCCTCATCACATCTGCATCGAAGCGGTCGAACTTCATTGTTGGCAATGCAATGCTTTTTGTCCAGGGCACATTTTTCCGTGCAGTATAGTTATTCTAAGATCTTACAGCGTGGATATGTCTATGACAAAGCGGAAGCGCACGTCGGACTTGAGCACCCGCTCCCAAGCCTCGTTGCTGCGACATTGTTCAGTGGTGCGCTCGAAGACGATATGAGCGGGGAACTCACATGTAAGAGGCCGAAATGGTCTCGATATCAGCAGTAATTTCGTGCTTTGCTACGATGTTGATGAGATTCAGACGCACCCAAATGAAGCACCGGGTACATACCACAGAAGTCCAGCATCTCCTGCGTTTCCTTGAGACCGCCAACCGAAGACCCGGAAATGCTGCGACGGCCGAGAACAAGGCTGAACGCGTGGACCTTCATCGGCTCCTCGGGCAGGCCCACCTCGACGAGGCTGCCGTTACGGCGGAGGAGCGACAAGTACTGGTTGAAGTCGAGGTTCGCGGAGACGGTGCTGAGGATGAGGTCGAAGTGGCCCTTGAGGGTCTCGAAGGTCTGCGCGTCCGCCGTTGCGAAGTACTGGTCAGCACCGAGTTTGAGGCCGAGTTCCTTCTTGCTAAGGGATTGGGAGAGGACGGTGACCTCCGCGCCGAGGGCCCTAGTTGAGGTTAGTTTCTCAGGAAAGAAACGAACAGCGTCCAACGTACTTCGCGATCTTGACGCCGACATGACCGAGACCACCCAGGCCGATGATAGCGACGCGCTTGCCAGGACCGGCGTTCCAGAAGCGGAGCGGCGAGTACATCGTGATCCCGGCGCCTGCTCCAGTGTCAAGAAATCATCTCAACGGTGAAGGACTCACACTACTTACAAAGTAGCGGGGCCGCCTTGTCCAGAGGCATGCTGTCCGGGATGCTCAAGACGAAGTCCTGGTCGACAACGATCATCTGCGAGTACCCGCCCGCCGTCGGTGTGAAGTTCGCCTTCGGGTCCTATCATGCACGTTGAGCAACCAGCTTCGGGCAGCAGGTCAGGTTTGTGAAACTGACCTTGCTATTGTACGTGGCGACATAGCCAGGGAGCTTGTCGTTGCCGAGGCAGTACGGCTCCTCGCCATCCTTGCAGTTCT
Organism: Pleurotus ostreatus/Saccharomyces cerevisiae fusant; assembly: GCA_024196135.1. Taxonomy (NCBI): domain Eukaryota; kingdom Fungi; species Pleurotus ostreatus/Saccharomyces cerevisiae fusant. The sequence continues at coordinate 33,073 of JAMQCK010000160.1, read as the reverse complement.
CGCAAGTGCGGCAGGAATTCACGAGAGTACCGACACCGACGTTCTGGCCGACCTTGAACTTAGTAACGTTCTTGCCGACGCTGCGAATGACGCCGGTAATCTCGTGGCCAACAACCATGGGAAATGGGATCTCGCCCCAGTCCTGGTCTCGCCGTTAGCACTCTTGTGTTCATCGTGGGGGAGAGAGACAGGCGCATACGCACTCCACGAAGCGTGTGGATGTCGCTGTGGCAGACACCCGCGTACTTGATGTCGATGACGACGTCGTTGTCGTCCGGCGCGCGACGCTCGATGAAGAGCGGCTTCAGCTGCTCGTTGGGGCCCGTGACGCCGTATGCCTTGACAGTGGTAGTCATTTCTGCAGTAGTGAGCTTGAAGAGCGATGACGGTGAACTGGTGGATCCGCAAATTGCAGGAAAGTAGTGAAGCTCGTAGTCGTCGACGCTCCTTATACTGCATCCTGGCCACCACCCGCTGAGTGAGCTACCAAAGTCTCTTCAGCCAGCCGCTCCCTGTCTGACGGATCGCGCACGAGCGTCGACCTCCTGCGGGTCAGGATGAGTCGAATGTTCTCTAGCCCCGATAAGATCGCATACCTTCAGACACTTACCATCCCCGTGCGACGCCGAGCGAACCTCAGATTCGAACGTAAATCCCACGGAAAGAAGTCGCGTGTCCGATTCGGACTGCCCTGCGCGGATGCGATCCAGGAATGCAGCGGACGGATCCCTCTGCCTCCCGCAATTCTAAACTTCTCTGAATTCAACATTGCGCGAAGCTAACCGCCTTGCTGAGCCATCCATTATAAAGACCGCATAATCGTATTACTGACCATTAAGGATCAAGCCAAGATACGCTCAGGTCGAGCAAATCAGCCGCGGGGAACAGCCGGTGACAAGTCGGGTCTTTGCAGACCTGCTTGTTTGAGCCTAACATTCACAACTCTGCTCTGAACTCTTCAGCTCGTCTGCAGGGGGCGGCAGACAATTGGGATACGAACTCACCGTCGGAAGGCCTTTCTCGACGAAACACACTCTTCCCGAACGTCGACTACAGGAACAGGCGGTCTCTCGTGCTCATCGTTTTCTTGGTCCGCTCTGTCGACGCTGCTGTCCCCTAGAGCTATACAGCACTCGTCCCCGACCTACGCTATCGCAGTCGCCCTTGCTGTCAAAGAAGAGCTTCGCGGGAGTTGTTGATTGAGCCGACGTCTGCGATAGCTCAACCAATATACGGCTACGCGACCGGCCAGTTGGCTCCCTGCGGAGAACCACCCTCCCTACACCACGGTGACCTTCCCCTGGAGTGCTCGCCGCCGAGCGTGACGCGTATGTTGCTCGGGTATTTTCATGGTGCTTCGTGCACGACTACGTGTCTGCATCACGAGTGGATGGACACCACCGGGCTCATACTGAAGTTGTACGCTTGGTAGACCGATGACGGGTTGCATACCGACGCTCCTGCGCGCGGGCAGGCAGGGAATATCTTAGGCAGATTGCCTTCTAGACGACGAGCTGAAGGAAGGAGCCATGAGTTCCGAGGGACCACGTACAATGGTCTGCACTTACCAATCGATGAGGGAGAAATGACATACCTCACAGCTTGACGACAAAAGGCGACATCGGCGTCGAGCTAACGGACTGATCTACAGTCCCGGATCGCGAAGTACGGCCTTACGCGTCCTTCGCGTAATGGAAAGCTGTAATGAAGCAGCGTTGAATAGTCTCGAGTGTCGAAAGGACCCGAGTTATTTGAGAATGAAGGTTTACTGCCGTACGAGTCCCACTTGACGGTTACTGCTTGTCGATGGCCCACAACCTCTCGTCCACGGATGTCCACCCTTTGCTCTTGGGCAGCTGCTAGAAACGCGCCTCTTTCAAGGTCTAATTGTCATGCCAGTGTCCGCCGTCCGCACCAGCGAGATACCCGTCCTTCATGATGACGTCGAGGACAAGGTTTGAACGCGAACACGTGAGTCCGGCATTCCGGACTGCTCAACCTTTTTGAGAACAAGCATTACTTATTCGACACTGAAAAGCTCGAAGCGAGTTGGTGGAGTCTCTTGCGAGTGCCACTTGGGCGGTACTGTGCCACAAATGAGGCAGCCTTGTACCATTCCCCAATGTTGCTTATGCCTGTATTCCCTCTGTCGTCGAGACAGCGCTCGAGACGCTTAGGGAGTAGGACCTCAATCAGCCCATACCTTGGCGTCAACTTGTCCCCGGTAGCAAGGTGTTTCTGCCCGGGCGGTGCTTTGTAACCTGCAATACTTCACGACCTTCCATCAGTGCGTCACTTGTGAACGAGAGGCTGGAATGTGAGACTAATATTCCCCCATAATCCTCCCATGCATTGACAATCACTCCGCGCGATAATGAGCAACTAACCACGAGGTTGCGATTGCGGCGTGGACAAGGTCCGCCTGGTCAACGTCGACGCCGAGTAATGCTTGATCTCAGCGCTGATTACACCGTCGGCGCTGACCCGAGCGGAGAGGACGGCTGGGCTATTGCACTTTGAGAGTAATTTTGCCAGGATACTCGCTCCTACCTCCCCAATGCTCGTCCACATTCGGGAGGTAAATAATCCACTTAGCCTTGAGTTGACCTGACACCCTGCGCGCCACCGTAACTTGTACGCAGCGGTCCAAGACCTTCCATAAAGGGGAATTTAAGGCGTTCCACGCGTGACGTCACGTAACTTGTCCTCTGGCCATGCGGTGGCGAGGCTCTCCTTGTCCCATTCTTCCATCTCTACTGGTACAAAAATCGCAAACGTCTATAACAATATATATACACCCATGCTATCAACAATTTTGGTCCAGCCCCTGTTGCCAACTCGAAGAACCCCCCAAGTCGTACTGGCCGACGGAAAAGTTGTAGCTACGCGCAGCGCGCCAGCGCTCCAAACCCCACAAACGATTTCCAGGTCAATACCGAGAACATTGGTCCATCCTCCTCGGCTCAAGCATGTGCTGTAACGAAGAAATCAGTCTGCTCGAAGCACATGACGTTGACGACTGCTCGCGTGGCTCCCCGGTGAGCGACCTCGTTTCTGGGCGCGATTATGCGGGGCTGACAGCTCCTGGACGGCGGGCGAGGGGTGCTTGATAGCGAGGCTCGCTCTTACCTTTCCTCCACTGCCGATCATGCCTCCGGTCGACGGGGTCTCGACCTCGTGAATGATGTCAGGAAATCGGGATCCCGCAGCGATGCCGGGTGGCTGACTGTATCACTACTTCTTCCTGAACGCACGTCGCACGCCTTGCTCGCCTTCCGAGCGCGCTCCCCTCGACCTGCACGCGCCAAGTGCGTCCAATCGCGCGAAAGCGACCGCTGCGGCACCTGTGCATTGAGTGGCGCACGTGGACAGATCCGAGCTTGCATTCATCAACGGGCGGGCCCAATGGCGCGTCTTGCCTTACTCCCCCACTCACTCCGCCCGACTGCGTCTCTGCGCCAGACGACCCGCGTACTCGCGTCTCTCTCCCGCACACATACGCGCACCCAGCCGCTGCACCCTCCCGTCCCTTGTCTACCCCTCCTTTACCCTCTCGCAACTATGCAGCGCCGTCCGCATTCGACTCGGGAGAAGGGCGAGGATGCGCACACACACGGACACGAACACACGCACGAACACGAGCACGGCGAGCACGGGCACGATCACAAACACGGACTTTTCACCGGGCACTCGCACGAAGACCATGCGCAGGAGGCAGAGCAACTCATCACTGCGCTGCAGCGCGGTGCGTACAGCCTTCCCCTGCGCCGCGTCGTCCCCTTCACTGACGCCCAGTACAGGCGACAGGGGGAGCAGAATAACCATCATCGGCTTGCTGTCCAACATCGGGCTGACCGCCGTAAAGGGCGTCGCAGGCTGGGCCATGCATTCCGCAAGTCTCATGGCTGGCAAGTCCCCCATTCATCAAGCGATCGACGTGGCTAATTCCCCTCCTTCCCCCTTCAGACGCCGGTCACTCGCTCAGTGGTACGTGGCACGCAACGTACCCTACTTCTCATTCTGATCGACCGCCCCAGACCTCCTCGGCGATTTCGTCGTCCTCATCTGCTGGCGGCTGTCTCGCAAGCCCAGCTCAGAGCGCTATCCCTTCGGCTACGCAAAATGGGAGTCCGTCGGCACCACCACCGTTTCCCTCCTGCTCATTGGCGGAGGTGCGCATGCCCGCACTCAACTCGCCTTACCCCGCACTGACCCGCATCCGTACCCCAGCCCTCGGCATCGGCTTCCACTCCTACCACCTGCTCCTCCACGCCCTCTCTGACGCCGCTGCCACGATGCCTGCGGGCCCGCTACACACCATGCTCGTCAATGTGACCGCCGTCGCACCCGACGTGCCCGAAATACTTGTCGAGGAGCACACCCACGGCGTCGACGTTAACGCGGCGTGGTTTGCGGGGCTCAGCATCGCTGCTAAGGAGGTGCTCTACCGCGCGACGAAGAAGGTTGCACTGGAAGAGCAGTCTCCTGTGTTGCTGGCAAACGCGGTCCACCACCGAAGTGACGTGTACGGCTCTGCTGTCGCGCTCTTCGCCATCCTGGGCTCATGGGTATGGCCGGCGCTCCCGCTGGACCCGCTGGGCGGTGCGTAATTATACTCACATCGCGTGACAAAGTACTGAGGTCGCTCGTAGGTCTCCTCGTTTCCATTGTCATCCTCAAGCAAGGCTTTGACCTGCTTGTCGGTTCCTGGAACGACCTCATCGACCGCGGTGTCTCGCCCTCCACACGCAACAGCCTGCGCAAATCCCTCGAGCCGCTCATGGTCTCCCGCGCCTCCACCGACGCCGACGTCGCAGCGCTCCTCGACATCAAGGATATCCGCGCAAGGCGGGCGGGGTCGGTGATGTACGTCGACTTGACGGCGGTCGTCCCGGGGTCGACAACGATCTCGGGCGCGGCGTCGTTGGAGGACAAGATCACGGAGACGCTGAGGAAGGCGAAGAAGGAGGTGACGGATGTGCGGGTGCGGTTCGAGCCGGAGGAAAGGGCGCGTGGGTCATGAGTGTTGTCATGCTTCGTTCGTTCAGTAGCAGTAGTGTCGTGGATAGCATTTTATGTATACATACATTAGGCATATGTATCTGAAGCATACAGTTTCGGTGAGAAGTGTAGAGCATGTAAACGTATAAGTAAGCCTAGCGCGTGGAGAAAAGCTGCTCGGCCCGGACTCCATGAACGCTTTTCTCGATATACTTACCTACTTATTGAATCGTCGCCACAAAAGTGGCAGATCTAGAGTGCCGCCCGAGCAACACTCGGGGAAAATTCTGCCCTCTCGCTTCGAGCCTGTCAACGTCAGATAAGCGCCCGAACGAACTTCGCTTGCGGAGAATGAAAGTCTTGCGCCGGCGAACGCCTGTACTTAAGCCGAGCAACAGATGACATTCCGGTCGCTAGATGCACACAGGACAATCGACAACCCTTGAGGGATAGCGGCACGTTCAGAGATGGTCGGTTTTGTTACCAGCCCTGCTTCTTCCTGAAATCGACCTCGAATTTAGCACATGCCATATCCTCGTCCTCATGCGTCCAAGCGAGAACATCGATCTTAAACATGGCTGTAGATTGGCTGTAAGTCATGTTAAGTGAGGAGTGAGTGATGACACCGCACCTGGGGGAATTTCTCGAGGTAGCTGGACCGTTTGCACAACGGTGTGCTCCCCCCTCTCGACGGGACATTGCACGGTCGAGTTCGCCTTACGGCTGTTTGAGGTTTAGCGTCATTGCCAAGTGGAAGAAAATTTGACGACTCACGCCTCTTCACAGATGTCGAATCGCTTCTGCAATAACTTGATGAGTCCGACTTTGACGGCAACATCGGCGTACGCGCCCTCCTGAAAATTTCACTTAGTAGGTCGATCTCTAGATGCGGAATCGATGTACGTACCTGTATGGTCTCCCGCACGTCCGCTTTCACCGTCATCGTGAGTTGCTGGCCGGGTATGGGCGGGTCCGGTGAAATTTCGATGGACTTGAGCTGTACAGTACTGGTTTCGTCGCCTGTATCTGGAGTGAGGGACGTTACACGATGTGCAAGAGGGCCGATCCCGTACCACAGTCACTATAGGACCAGCCGCCCGCAATGTGCACGTCGCCAGCCTGGATCCTGACTTGTTCAGAATCAACATAGGAGGCAGCGCCCATAAGCGCAAGGGAGCCAGCGACGAGAGCAAGCAAGGAGAAATGCATGATGACGGCGAAGCAAAGACGTGCAGGTAGCCTCTCGTCGACATAGATCATTATATATGTAGGCCAGGCAAAAACGCTTCCTAGTACGCCGATGTACCGTAATCGGGTCCACCCTTCAGACTATAGCGTCATTCGTTTCTATACGGAAGTCCAGAAGTCAGTCGATACTCTCGGCTCGCTCTGCTCGGCTGAGACTTTGGCGCTAATGCACGACGTGAGGGGCCATGCTCTCCGAGCCCGCCACGTACAAAGGCAAGTCTGGACAGCTTCATTGAGAGCAATGCGGACAGCATATATAGACGAAGATCAGGACGCGAGCGAAGAGCCCTTGTACTTCACTGACCGGCATGATGGTAGGCGGAAAGAACAATTGCAGACATCCGGAGTAAGCGAACGGATCAATGATCGGAGGCAATTTCCACGTGCTTGCATCACGCGCCGAGCCGAAGCTTCAAGCTGCAGTTTGCCAGTGGGAGTGGGCATACGCGGTTCCAGATCCGGCTTGTTTGGTCGTGTTGATCTCGCCCAAGGGTCTTGTCGTCGCCTTGTAATTCTTTCTCGTCCTCTGTTTCGTCGGCTTGCGCGCTGGAAATATTCACACGGCCTCCTGGGGCGAGAATGTATAAGGCCTTGCTTTGATACGGATATTATCACTATGGTCGAATATATTATGCAGTAATTGGTGTTTAATCCGTCGACCGGAACGAAGAAGACAGCGATCAAAGCATGAAAATGTTTGCTCCTTGTTTCCGCTCGGAATGCTCTACTTCTTGAGAATTTTGGTGCAAAACTGAGGATGCTGAAAGGCCAGCAACCTGCGGTCAAACAGTGACCAGAACAGTGATGCCATCACTAATTAGTGACCGACTATCTTGACCCAAACGTCGACCTTTGATTCAACCCGACCAGCACACTCGCCACGCTTCAAGGGATCTTCACTCCCTTGCACGACATACACTGTGCTATTTTCTCACTCGAGGCGTCATATCTAGCACAGACACCGCGCTCCGAAGCTGTCAGCGCCGTTCTGGTTGCCCCGACTCAGTACCGCTATGGAGCCGTTGGGTGATGTCTTCAGACCCCCGAAAATGGACAATTATACTAGCAAGTCCTTTTATAACGTAGGGATGAGCTATACGATAGACAGCGCGGAATTCATGGGTGAGGACCCTTCGAAGCTATACCTGAAAGTCTCCTTGCTGGCGCGGGCCCGATATCATTGTAAGTAGCCGGTGGGAGGTCTCTAAAGTCGAGAATACTACAGAAGGGATGGTTGGGAGCATATTGTACCTACAAAATGAAGTCGTCCGAGACCTCCGTTGGTCGGTAAATGGGGGACCATGCGGCGACATCGAAAATGTCCCGTTTCGCGGGGGCGGCAACACGACCAAACAAGCCGGATGTGGAACCGCGTATGCCCACTCCCATTGCCAGTGAACGTCTCCCCTTCCTCATGATCGTCTCCCGAGCGCTGCGCTCCCAAGGGCTCCATGTTGCGCGTCACATACGCGGACTAAGCACTACGCTGCGCGCCTCGACGTTCAAGGTCGGCAGTCCTCCGCAAAGCCATTGGAGAGTGGGAGACGGCTCGGCTCCCCCACCCTCGCATGTTAGCGACAAGATTGAGACTATAGAGGTCAAGGATGCAGTGCCGAGGTGTGTGTTGTGTGGGTAGCGTTGGGCGGAGCAACTGACTGGGTCTGGTGTGCTCAGGGACCTCTACCAGATACTGGGTTCTGCGATAGTACCGCGTCCGATCGCGTTCGTGTCGACGCTTTCTGCGGATGGGGTGCCCAATTTGGCGCCGTTCAGGTTCGCAAACCGCATTTCTCACCTATACCCTTCTCTCTGAACATCCACTCTCCAGCTATTTCTCCATGGTCTGTCCCTCCGCTACCAACCCACTTGCCCAAGCACTCACACCGAACCCTCGCTAGGATAGATCGGCCATAACCCACCCATGGTCAGCATCTCCTGCTCCCTGACCACCCGCCGCCCCAAGGACACGCGCGAGAATATCCTTGCGACGAAGCAATTTAGCGTCAATATCGTCAGCGAGCACCTCGCCGTCCCAATGAACGCGACTTCGGTGGAGTGTCCGGCGGGTGTGGACGAGTGGGAGATTGCGGGACTCAAGAAGCGGCCGAGTGTTCGTGTTCTTCTATTTACCGATCGCAGTTAGCAGTTTACGCCGACCTGGCTTTATAGGTGGGCATCAAACCAGCGCTAGTCGACGCCAGTTTGGTGAACTTCGAGTGCGAGGTGAGTGATGGAAACTACGATATCACGACAGAGCTTAACCCCCTCCCCAGCTCTACCACCACCTCGATATCGCGCCACCCTCCGAAACCGATCAGGCCAACCTGCCGCCCACCACGACCCTGATCCTGGGCCTCATCCAGCGCGTCCACGTCAACGAGGGCATACTGACCCCGGACGGGAGCGCGATTGATCCCGCTAAGCTGCAGGCGGTCGCGCGGCTCGGTGGCACAGCGTACGCGAAGGTGAACGAGGGCTTTGAGCTCGCGAGGCCGGTTTGGAAAAAGATGCGGAAGGAGATGGAAGGTGAGGAGGGTGATGCGCGTTTGGTAGGAACGAGGAACTGACTGCGCGGTAGCGAAGCGGGTGCAGGATTAAGGGGATGACCTTGCGGATGCTAGGCGCCGGGTCGCCGGCCCAGATGGGGTCGCGTGAGCCATTTAGAGAGTGCACGTTCTATGAGGGTGAGCGATTTTCGAGGATCTATCGGTCGGGTCTGGCTGATAGCAACATAGCGTGAGTACGTGCAACACAATGCAGGATATTACACGGCGGTGAATAGCAATCGCCCGATAGATGACCGAACACAACTGCGCAGTGCATGCACAATGAGGCTTATCACACGGAGCCGCGAGCATGGTTTGCATATCCAGCTGCTTGTCTGCAACTAAGAATAAAGCGGGATTCAAGAATATCTCATTTTCGAAGGCGACTTACCGGCGACATAATTCAATGCAGTCGACATTACGGTAGACCGGCGAAAGACCATAATTGTCGAAGCTGAAGACGTGCAGTAACCTACTTATTGCGCGGCGCTGCCGGGATATCTTCGTCTGGCATGACGGTAGCCTAGGCACAGATACAGCGAATGGAGCTTCGCACTTCCCCAGACTCCATCCGGCTAGGCTCCATGACGAGGCAGGAGAGACAGGGAGGGAAGCGTGCGCAATGCGGCTGGGGAACCCAATAGGCGCGGCAAGCCGTTACATAGAGAGGGTATGGGGGCAGGTACAGACACAATCTCCGACGGCAGAGCTAGTGCCGTGAATGGGTTCCAGGACTGGGGGACGAAGATGTCAACCTGGATTGCAGCTCGTGCAGAGCAGGCTGCGTTGGAAGTAAAGCTGCGAGGTTTGGCGCCTGTACTGGGGCGTGGCTGGCTACGTCCATAGCAACGCTCATCATGTTTCGGAGGAGGTCGATATACGCACGGCCTGCTCGAGGCGGCGAAACGGGCACGATCAGGCTCGAAGTTGAACTTGACGAATTGGCAAACCTTAATTAACGACGTAACGTGTCACGTGAGGGCGACTACGCTTTTTGTATCTTGTCCGAATCCTTCAAAGGTCTGCGCCTCCGCATCCCGTTCCTCCTTCCTACGTCCAGCAAGCAAGGCGAGCAAAAATTCAGAAGAAATTCTTGCAAATTCTGATGGAGACCCAGACGTATCCCTGCGCTGCAGGCCCTCACGCAGAGGCTGGCACCGAACACGGCTTTGATTTTGGGTAACAAGGTGCGCCGCCCACACCAGACGGCTCCCACAGGTCCTGACGCAGCGCAGGGAACACCATGTCGCAGGACCCGACGCGGTCACCAACGTCCGAGTCGCGCGCGCGCCGCGCATCCGCGGTTGCCAAGCTCAAGCGCGCTGCCTCATTACCTCGCATGAAGGACGGACGCCGCCCACCGATGCACACCGAGGCCCAGAGCGAGGGAGAGAAGGCGTCCACGGACAGCGGCTCTGGCACGCCAGAGATCAGCGGCACCACTCCGGAGCCACTGGCCCCGCATGCTACGTACGAGGAGCCCCCAGCGCCGGCGCCGGTACCTGAATCTGGACCCGAACCGACGCCTACGCAAACCCCGGTGACAGAGACAATGCAGAACTCGGGAATGGGTGATGTGGAAGGAGAGGCAGAGGAAGGACCAGCCACCCCGTCCGATCGCCCTCGCTCGCGCAATAGGAAGCGGAACCGGTCACGCTCCCGCGGACGGGGCTCGAAGGAGTTCAGGAAAGCAAAGTCGCCGACTCCATCGCAAATGCTCGCGGGGGACTCGTCACAAGATGAGGAGATGCCTCCCCCTCCGCCACAACCGCTGCCGCCTCTCGGCATGCCCATGCTCATCTCCCCTATCCCCCAAACGCTAGACGCACGGACGCGCTTCCTTCGTACTCCCACTCCCGATCCCTCGCTGTTCCCTATGGCACAGTCACAGTCCCCTACTCCGATGCTGCCCTCCCTCGAACTGCTACAGCGAGGCATGCTGTTCAGGTCGAACAGTGCCGGTGCGGGGCGTAGACTGGCGATGGCGAAGCTCACCGGTGGGACCGAGACGTACGATCCATCGCCGTCTCCAGCGCCTCCAGGGACGATGCCGAAACTCAGCCGCAGCCAGACCGTCTCAGGAGGGGAGCGGGTAGCAGCAAGGCATCTTATGCTCACCGCGATCGGGCAGCGTACGAGACGGGGGGATAACGAGGCTGAGCAGCCAAGCGCAGCCGAAGAGCCATCTGCCCCCTCGCCATCACCCTCACCCTCACCTTCTGCAAAACGACGCAGACGGCGGTCCAAGCAGCGTATTTCCCAGCAGCAGCAAGCGGCGGCGATGGCTGCGGCAGGTCATCAGACCACATCAGACTCTGAGTTCATGTCGACGACCCCAAACACGCCCGTTCAGCCCCCTACTCCTCTGCAGCCCGATCTCAACAGACTTCAGGACCTCCGTGCGCGATCGACAACGCCGAGCTTCATGACCAGTCCCCTGATGCGCACGCTCTCACGCGAACAGCAACGGCCAGAGACACCCCCGACTATCCAACAACAGGACCGCTTTACGACGCCGAAGAAGAGGAGAGGCTCTATTCTAATCGAGGATGATTACGAGGCGCAAGAACAATTGCTTCCACCCATGCCAACCCGCCCTCCTCCTGGCTTCAGAGTACCTTTCTCCTCGGACGCACCCTCGCAGATATCTGTGGAGTCTGGCGCGCCTGGGTCGATCGGCGTGCCTGTTTTCCTCAGCAGCCAGAGGAGCCTCGCGAAGCCCGACGAATTTCCGAGCAGTCCATTTGCTACACCGTTGCGCGAAAGGGCTTTGTTGCAGGATGAGCACGAGGATGAGCACGATGAGGATGAGGAGGAGAAGGTTTTATACAACAACTCGTATCCGTCATATGAAGACCGTGAAATCAGCTGGGTAGCAGACCCTGGTGAGTTCTGCATTGCTCGTCGGGTTGGCGCTGGCTCACTCGCTTGCAGTGCCGGAGGTGCACGACGAGGACGAGGAGGAGCCCAGCGAAGGAGAGGACGGAGACGCGGATGGATACGACGACGACGCCCAAGCCCAGTCCGAAGTCGCGTCGACATCCAACAGAGACCAGGAGGAGTCTCCGCGACCGTCCTCAGATCATGGTATCGGGTCGGAGACTTCGCACGACTTGCTCACGAGCTTCCCCAACCCACCATCGCCCGCCTCTAACCGAGCTCTCTCCCATGTTCGCGTCAGCAGTGGTTCCTCGATGTCGCCGTCCGCCGGAGCTACGCGTCCCTCGGTGGTTTCTCCTATCGACGAAGTCTTGTCGCGCAGGCAGAGCGGGTTCCATGATACGGAGCGCACGCTGTCAAACGACTCGTCCCTGTCGAAGCGAGAGGGCGGCTCGACGAGTACTTGGGATAAGATCAAGAACTCGTTGTCGAGGTCGAACTCCAGCTCTGGTCGTCGCTCTCGGTCCAACAGCGTCCTCAACCGCGAGCGCCGGGAGCATACAGACTCTAGCGTCAGCAGGGAGAGTGGCGCCAGCATAACGAGTCCCGTCGGACTCATGCAGTCCCCCTCCGCCTCTGGGTCGTATCAATCTCTGGTGCCTCATCTACCTGGTCATGCTTCGCCTATGCCTCCGCCCTCGGGTGACCTCTCCCACTACAACGATGCAAAGCTCTTCCCGTTCCCGGGTATGAAGATGCTCGAGGAGCAGCGGCGCGCAAAGGAGGGTTTCTCTGCGTCGGCGTCGACGCCGGACTTCTCTGGCATGGGTGGCAAGACGGACGACGAACACAGCCCTCGCTCGCCAATCCTCCAGGGCTTCTTCACGGGCAGCGGCAGAGAACACAAGCTGTCGCACCAGGCCTCGGACACGCGGCTTCTGGCGAAGTACAATGGGGCCGCTCCGCCTATGTCGGCAGCGCCTTCGTCTTCGTCGCACGATTACCCGCAGTCTCCTCCGACGCCGTCAGGATCCAGCAAGCTGCCAACGAACCTGCCCGCCGTCAGGCAATGGATTAGCAAGAATCTGAAGAAGAAAGCCTCGTCGCCCCAGATGGGCCACTCTATCTCCACGGCATCGATATCTCTTCCCATCATCGCACCTCCCATGCACTCGAAGAAGCCTTCGTTGTCGGAACTGCTGCAGCTACCGAAGGAAGACAGTCCTGGGAGCGAATGGTCGGATGTAGGGGGCCCAGTCTCGCCAGTGCAGACGCCGCCTCAGCAGGCGCGCGCGTTGGAGGTGAGGGATGGGTCGGCGTCGAACTCGGATCAGACGGATACGGAGAAGACACCGCGCGCGAGGAAAGTTGCTCCTGTCTTGGAGACGGACGAGTCCTCGACGACCTCGTATGAAGCCCCGCGTCCATCGCCTCCGGAACACACAGCAACGGTCACTCCCGACCCAACGTCGTCGCTTGGGCCTGGGTCGTCGCTCAGTGACTATCCAGCTCAATCGACGTCGACCTCTTCATCGTCGAACTCGTCAGGCTCTTCTTCCAGCGCGTACATGCCGATCGTGAAGTCGCAAGGACCCGTCATTCTCGAGAAACTCGAGGAGAGTTTGAGCCGAGGCTCGCGCGGGCCGATGTGGACCGGCGTCCTCGAGGAACCCACGCGCAAGCTTCTCCTTTCGTCGCCGGTTCTGCAGGTCGTCGACTCGAACACGGTCAAGGATAGGTTCCTATTCTTGTTCACCGACATCCTCGTCATCGCCAAGCCGGTCATCCAGGACTCGGACAACATGCTCGAGCCTACTTGGGCCCTCATCGCCCCCGACAAGAAGTTCATCGTGAAGAGCGTGGTGCGCCTCCGCGATCTCAGGTTCAACGACGAGCGCTCGGACATGCAGTCAAAGGGGCTCGCGGCGACCGCTGTCCCGAGGAGTCCAGCTATGCGCACCTTCGTGCATCAGTTCGCGCGCGACCCTGACATGGCGATCTCGAACTTGTTGACGAAGGCGGGTACGACTGGTGACGCTGCCGCTGTGGGGCAGTTGCTGTTCCGGACTCTGGAGCTCGATAGGGTGAGGCTGGGTGAATACCTCGCGCAACGGACGTCGAAGGTCGTGCTCAAGACGTTCGTCGATACCTTCGGCTTTGCGGGCGTCCGCATTGACAAAGCTCTTCGCGCTTTCCTAATGTCTATCCACGCACCGACCAAGACTGCATTGGAAACACTTCTCGATGCCTTCGGCAGTCGGTGGTACGTCGCCAATGCTGGGATTGTAGCGTATGACCGGGATCTGGCCGTCCGCTTCGTGCGTGCTATCGTCCAGCTGAATGAGCTTGTGCACGGCCCTGTCGCGACGGAGCCTGGGCCTACTGGCTACATGCTCAACCAGATCTCATCCCGCGATTTCATCTCAGCTTTCCGGAGGTTCGACCCTCGATACCTCGTCGCAGACGACCTTCTGGACGATGTTTACCGGGATATCTGCAGCGAGCGCCTGGCTATGGCGCGCGACCCGTCATCTGGTGGACTCCCCGACATTCCTGTCACCATCAAGCGGCCGGTACCTATGCGCCTCACCTACAAGATCCAGTCGGAGCCCATCATCTTCCGCATCCCGCAGCCGGACAACCAGTTCTCGATTCATCTCTCGGGCCAGGGCCTTACCTTCGACCCGGAGATCTTGTATTTCGCCCGCTCGCCTGAGGCGTCGTTCCGTGTGACGGGTACCGCGTTGGGGCCGACGACGCTGGTATTGGAGCGCAGGGGCTCGAACGCGCTGCGGTATACCGGGCTTCCGCTCAGCTGCGGAGTTCGCGTCGAGCGCGCGTTCATGCGCAACACCTTCCAGGTCGCGTTCCGTGATCGCGGAGGCGCGAAGAGGCGGTACATGTTCAGCGTCGACGACCACCTCTTGCGCCACCAGTGGGCAACGTACCTCCCGCGGCAGATCCGCGCGTGCGCTGGGGACTCGGACGCGGTCATACCTCCTGGCGCCTTCCATCGCGCGGCGGAGAATGTTGCGCTGGCGGTCCTGCAGGACACGCTCATTGGCTCGCGCAAGGCGCCACAGGCCGCTCCTACTCCGGCGACGCATGCGAGGAGCAAATCGCGGAGCAAGGTGTACCATCGCCATGGGGCGGGACGCAACGAGCTGGAGCTGGACGCCGACGAGAGCGACGAGAGCTCCGGGCGGGAAGGACGACTGTGGTCCGGGCGCGAGCTGGAGACGCTGTGCTTGCAGAACAGCTCGGTCACGCTTGTGCTGTCGTACCTGCAAGTGGGCGCGCCGGAGCCGAAGCCTGTGCCGTTGTGAAAGAACATGCACTATCATCTGTTGTGAGTAGCTTCCGCTCGCTCCATCGACCTAACCGCTGACATCGCCCTGCAGTTCATCTGCACCAATTTCTCTCATCTGAGTTTCTGTCTGTTCATGATCTAACTGCCCCTCGCTTACGCACTGCCCTACTACTACTACCATTTACCTACCCCTCACCTATCTACCTTCCTACGCTCGGAACCGAATCGATCGCTATGTATGTATAGAGATTCTTGCTTTGTAACTTTATATGCGCGCATCGTTTACCTAGTCTGAACTTGCTGTCTCTCTTTCCGTCTCAGTCTCAATGGACACATCCTACCAGTAGCGGCTCGGAATGTAGCGGATTCCTTACTTACCTGGTTCGCATAATGAATTGATACGCTCGCATACAGGATGAAGATGAAGCCCGCCCTATGCGCCGAAGGCGAGCATGGCAGACTGACGGTAAAAGAATCAATACTCGGAGCCCTTGCTCGTCCAAGTCAAGACTCAGATTGGACCGACGTTTGTTCAGAAGCATCATATCCGTACATATACAATCAAACTTCCTCGCTTGCTTCCCCTCCAACAGATGGCGTCGACGGTATGGTTGGTATCTGGTCCTCGACTTTGCTGACCTCGCAGGCTTCTGTATCCTCCAACTGTCTCGTCCGTCGTGCAAAGACCGCATTCACCAGACTGCTCAGCGCCGTCCTCTGGCTTGTACGTGTGACATGCTGCGGGACTGTCCCCGTATGTCCCGGCTGCGGGAATGAGCCCGCGCGAGCGATGCCGAGGGAGACGCGCACGCTGATGAGCATGTACGCCATGGCTGCGATTTCTGCGCCTAGGTCTAGGACGACCATGCAGGCGGGGTGGCGTACGATGTAGAGGGATAGGAGCACGACGTCGTATGTGCTAAAAGTGGGCGTTGGGGTGGGGAGAATGGATGAGCGACCAAAGATATATGTCATTGTTATGGAACTCACAGGTACAGTCCTGCGCTCTCAACGAAGATGACGAGGCTTTCCTGCAGTCCTGGGATTAAATCCGGAGTCGAACAATGTTCAGCATCCTACCGAAATGCGTGGACCCCCAAAGCGCTTCGTGCAGCTTCCAGCTTGCCAAATACGCCATGCGATCATCGCTGAAAGGTGTGTAAGCTATAGTAATGTTAGACAGACATTTGGGCTCACCCGTGCAGTAGCTATTCAGCCTGATTCAAATTTCAGTTCGGTCTTTGAGAGCAAACAAATAGATAGAGTAACATACAATACGTCTTGTCCGAGCATAGTAAGAATCCATGGAACGAACTGGTCGTCGATGATATTGCCAGCGAATCGGCCCTGCAGAGCATGTATAAGATTGTCGTGAAGCTTCAGCTGGACAAAGAGCTCGCCATGAGGAAGCAGATCAAGCCCCCCGTTTTTGCCGCTGGATAGTACAATGCTCAACGACAGAACTCTCAGAAAGAAACCTCAGACGCACCGATGACACCCATGAGCAAGATTAGTGGCGGCACAATGACTGCTCTCTTTCCCTGCCATACAGTGTACAATCGATGTATCTGGGATTTTCGCGTGTGTGTGTGAGTACCAGAATCCGCGACTAAAGCCGAAACTTACAATCAAAAGGTCGGTGGTGACGAGGACCATGAACAAAGTGACCATCTTTGCGTAGCAAAAGGGCTCCGCAGTGTTGAGGAGATACGTGACAGAATTGTGCGTGTGAGCCGAGAACAGCAGCGTATACATTTGAGCGAAGGACAAGCACCAATGCTGATGAAAGCGTCAATGTGAGCAAGTGGACGTCGCCGCCAATAGACTACGGAGCTCGACGTACCGAGGTGACGCCGACGACGAGGATCACTACGCCGGCGAGAATGCATCTATGATGAGCGATTCGCCTGCGAAACATGAAATACACTGAGAGTGAGGCTACGGCGAGGAAAAAGCCTTGCAGCAACATATGAAGCGCGAAGCCAGCGAAAGACATCCGAATCAGGGGGTCGTCGACCATGTCACAGTAGTTTGGGAGCGAGTAGCTTCTTAATGCCAGGAGGAAGACTGAGAGCCACAGGCTGAGTCCGAACCGTTGAGCATTTATCTGTGCAAGGGCTGCATGCTGAAGCTAGGTTTGATGTAGAATGCCGCTGACTATGGAGACCAAAGGCAGATTCTACCGCTACTGTAGAGGATCCCTAACAGAAAGATGAATTGCTGGCTCTGCGGCACACCCTGACATAGCGCTGGATCATTGCGAAGCAGCAGGCGAGGTGAGGTCCATCCCGCGATCCTGTACTCTGTATGGGAGGAGTTGCCGCCGTATCTCAGGACGATCCTGCTATGTGCGAGAATATATTGAGGTGAAGATGGAAGCCGCGTACAAGGAAGGTGGTACCTATTTTGGCTCCGTTGAAGGAGCGGTCCGATTTGCCGGTGCCCGCCACCGTGGGCTGATCTCGGCTGCCGGCAACGCTGGTATGCGCAGGCTCTCTCACACTTCACAATCAGGATCTTTTCTCCTTCAAACCTCCATCTAGCTTTCTACACCTGCTGGACGAGTCATGGCGGACCCAGTTGCAGCCCATTCGGGCTTTTTGAAGATGTACATGTCCAACCACCCGGACACGCTCGTGGCGTACGCGAAGTGGTTTGGCAAGGTGCAGGAGCCCATCGAGAAGGCAGAGATGAGCGACATCAACACTCAGGTTCGTTGCGTATCTTTCCCCATAATCGAAGTGGTGCTTACGAGAGAAACCAAGAGCATGACACTACTATGCAAGATGAAGTCGGGGGAGTCGCGCTCCGTGCGCGTGCCGATCGAGCCACCACTGGCGGGGTACCACGATGTGAAGCCGCGGCTGCTGGAGATGAAGTCGATCGCGCAGGAGAATCTGGGCATGGTGCGTCTACCTTTTGACGTGGGGGAAGTCGTACTGACGATGCGCCACATTTGCAGATCAAGACACCGCGGTTGACCAAATTCTACGTCCCCTTGACGAACTTCGCTATCGGCACCCTCATTGCTCTCATCCCCACCATTTCTGGCGCATTTATGCCGCCTGGCAGCACGTCTCCATTGGCGCTGCCGGGTCAGTGGCTGCAGGGCTTCTTGGGACAGGGATTGCTGCGGCTGGCTCTAGGGATCTGCGCGGGGATACACGCTCTAGAGTCCATTTATGCGTTCACGCTATGCCGCAAACACCAGACGCCCTTCTTGGTCGGGGTGAGTGCACAAGTGATCGTCGGTAAACAACTCGTTGACGTTCTTTCAGGCTGCATACATCGCGTCAAATTTCGTGTTAGGATACCCTGTGCTCGCGAGTATGCGCCAACAGATCCAGGAGGCACGTATCAACTCTGTGATGAAGGTCGAGTAGAAATATATACTTGTGGGTGCGTGTGGGTGCTCCGGGACAAAGTTACGGATCAAGCCGACCGAGGGCCGGAATTCGAGAAGTTTGCGGGCTGTTTGGTGCCTTGTGTGATCATTCTGGTCGTTGTCGTCTACGCTCGATGCGCCGCTGGCTGCCATAATTTTCTCTTAATTCCCCCCGCCATCCCTCATTGTCTCCCGCGCCCATTACGAGCGCACGCCGCCCGCACCGATGAGCAGGGTTTACGCCGACGTCAACAAGGTTCTCGGCAAGGACTGGTACGATTACGGTGCGTAACCACCATACTTCCCCCGACCGGTCCTCATCCCTCGCGCACAGAGAACTTCACGATCGAATGGAGTGAGCCGGATCGCTATGAGATCGTCCGCAGACTCGGCGGAGGGAAGTACTCCGAGGTGCGTGCCTAGTCATCCCTCCTGTTTTGGCGCCAATAGACAACCAGGTCTTTACTGGCATCGATATGGTCAACAACGAGCAATGCGTCGTCAAGGTCCTCAAGCCCGTTGCCGCGAAGAAAATCAAGCGCGAAATCAAGGTGCTGCGCAATCTAACCGGCGGCCCGAACGTCGTTGCCCTCCTGGATGTCGTTCGCGATCGTACGTGTCATCCCATGTCCCCCTGTCCCCCGCCTAATGTAGGCGTCCAGCATCTGGGAAGTACCACAGTCTGGTCATGGAATATGTCAACAACGTCGAATGGAAGATCCTATACCCCAGCTTAACGGAGGCGGACATCAAGCATTATACCTTCCAATTGCTCAAGGTGCGTAGGCTATACTCTTCCCAAAGTCATAGCTGATCCTTTGCAAAGGCGCTGGACTTTGTTCACTCTCATGGGTAGGCGCCCAGCCCATCCTTCCCGTATTTTCCCTCATTCTCTTGGCAGTATTATGCATCGCGACGTCAAGCCCGGCAATGTCATGGTCGACTATCACGAACGAAAGGCAAGCATGCAGTGAACTCGCTATACATTCATCCTGACCCTCCACAGCTTCGCTTGATCGACTGGGGTCTCGCCGAGTTCTATCTTCCGAATACCGACTACCATATACGCGTCGGCTCTCGATACTACAAGGCGCCCGAGCTGCTCGTTGGTTACCGCCAGTACGACTACAGCTTGGATCTATGGAGCGTTGGCTGCATGTTCGCCTCCATGGTGCGTGAGCGCGTTTGCACAGCTTTCGGCGTGACTGACCCTTACCCCAGATCTTCCGCAAAGAGCACTTTTTCCGAGGATCCGACAACGACGAGCAGCTGCTCAAGATCTTGCGCTGTCTAGGAACGGAGAAGTTCGACGCCTACTTGCAGAAGTACGGTATCCACTATGAAACGGAACACGAGTCCCTTCTGGCCAAGTAAGCTTCACCTCCTTCGCGTCTTTGAAACTTCCCTTTCCCTTTGTCACACTACCCTGCTATATGGTGCTGACCCTGCTTCTCAGCTACCCGAGACAACCCTGGATAAAGTACATCAATGCCGACAATCAGCCATACGCAACCGCAGAAGCTATCGATTTACTCGACAACCTCCTGCGGTACGATCATATGGAACGGCTCACCGCGAAGGAGGCCCAGGGTCATATCTACTTCAGTGAGCGACTTCTCTCCGCTTCCGTTGTTCTCTTTCACACACGTGGCTCTCGCACCCACACGTTCTCTCTCCTTTTCTCCTCTTTCATACCCCGCGCTATCGTCCGAAGCTCTGATGTCGAATGGAATGGGGGCAGGTGGCTGACCATGCAGCGGCAGACTCTGTGCGGCTCGAGGCGGCGAAGGGCGAGACGTACAGCAGCGACTCCGGCTTCTACTCTGCATGACTTGCTAGCCCCGCGGGGCGGGCTTCGTGAGCCGGGAGTGGGAGGACGCACGCGCGCGGCTGCCGTGGGACGCACCTGCTCTGGTTCCTCCTCTCTAACTTTCAGCGACAAGGGATACCTACCGACACTCCATCCTGACCAACACCTCATCCACATCGCTCCGCATCCCCTCGTCGACGCGGCGGAGACGCGCACTCCCACCTCATTGTTCGCCGATGGACGTGCCACTTCACGCACTCGGCAGTGCCCCTCGCTATTTATCCTTCATACTTATTCGACTCGCGTATGCTTGCGACGCGCCTGTATGCCTGTGGTCCGGCGGCTGAGAGCGAACCTTGCGGACCTGTGTCCCTGCGCCAGCCCTGGACTTATTCTTATGTATGCGCGCCCGCGTATATGTGTACACTTATGCATACGATATGGGTGCTGTTGTCGGGGGTAGGTATTGGTTGATGTATGTTTGTCCATGGCCATGCCCTTGTAGAATTTCATTGTAGCTATACCTCATCATCTCCCTCTGCCCCGTTGCCGGCCCACCCCCGAGCTTCGCTAGAACCGCAGGATCTGGCGATTCCTGGAATAGGTGCGTGGCCGCGTACGTCTCGCAGATTAGATGGTCGCTGATATGAGCAGGCTGCCCGTGTTCATGTTCGTACTTTCCAGGGTCTCGAGGGCGCGAACATGAGGTGGCGGCGTGTCCGCGCGACTCAGACAGGCTGATATGGCGCATAATCAGTGATAAGCGCGCCAGTAGCGTCGATGCGCGACTGGTTCCGGGCGTGTCAGGTGAGGGTCGCCGGGCACGCTGGTGCGGTGTGGGGGTGTGTATATCGTCAGCCGGATGGCGGAGAGGTGGGCAGAACATGCTCGTTAGCCGCTGACCATCTGCGCATCAGTGAATTTCAGCCTAGCTTTTTTCTTTGCCGACCATCGAGGGCGACTTGCCTCGCGCATGTCATAATTCGCTATTGCATGCGGTGCTGAATCGACTACGCCTCTTTTGACTTTGCACCTCGTTCGACATCCGAACCTTCAGTCCTCGATCGCTAGGATGGCCTACTACTACGAACCCCAACCGCGCTCGTCGTCGCGGACGCGCACGACCACGGAGAAGCCGACTCTGGCGGGGCAAGGGTACGCATATTTGCGCGGTCATCATCAACGCTCAGCATCGTTGCCCGACGCGTACTACGTGCGCGCAACCCCGGAACGACCCGCTCGCGCAACCCCTGACGTATACGCGCGCCCAGCAGACGATGCGTATGTCCGCGCGACGCCAGACGCGTATGCGCGCGCGAGCCCCGACGGCTATGTCCGCCTCGCGTACGATGCGCGTGGCTCCCGGAGCAGCAGCAGGCAGCGTGCCGATCCGAGCGCGAGTCGGGAGAGCTCGCGGGTGCGGGGGCACAAGGAGAATGTGCGAAACGAGGAGGTGCCGTATAACACCGCCTATGCTCACATCGAGCACATTCGACCGGTGCAGAGGGAGGATGCTCATGCGAGGGTACGCAAGCCGAGTCTGCTTGGGCAGACGTTTGCTTGGGTACCTGGCGTGTCTGGGCCCGAGCCTCTGAAGCGCCAAGCCCCTGCGGAAAAGGCGCCCCATCCCCTACGCACGTCTTCTCGTCCAACTACTCCTCAGCATACTCGCGCCACCTCCGATGCTCACTATACCACGCCACGCTCTGATTCTCGGTCCCGGCGCTCCGATTCGCGCACGCGACGCTGGCCGCCTGAACCCGAGCCAAAGATCCATACCACGGAGGACTGGGTCCGCGAACAGCAGGCGGTCGCGGCCGAAGAGAACGAATGGCGGGCGCGGCACCACGAGAAACTGTTCGGCAAGCCTGTGCATCCTCTCGACGACGAGCACCCTCACCTCCGCCCGCCAGAGGGCACGGACGACCCGCTGTGGGACGAGCTGGCGCGGACGTACGAGCTGGACGCGGAGCGGTGGATGCGGGAGCAGGAGGCGGCGCGGGCTGACGCGCGGGCCCGCGAGCGGGAGCGCGTGCTGAAGGAGCAGATGCACCGCGTCGAGGCGCGCATCCGGGGGCGACGAGAAGCTGAGCGCGCGCAGGCGAGCGAGGAGCGGGCGCGGAGGTATGCGCAGGAGCGTTTGGGGCGAGAGCGCGCGCGCAGTACTGTACGTGCAGAGGCGGCATGGCGCGCGTATGAGGCGGGATGGGAACGGATCGCGAACCTGAAGAGCAGCGGGGAGGCGATTGGGTTCGCGAGCGTACCGTGGCCAACGGAGCGTCCGCCAGCGCGCGCAGCGGACGTGACGCCGGAGAAGGTCTCCGCGTTCCTGCTCTCGGACGCGCACTCGAAGGACGTGCCGCGGAAGGAGCGGATACGGAGGGCGCAGCTGCGGTGGCATCCGGATCGCTTCCAAAGGTTGCTGCGTGTCGTGAGCGCAGACAAGCAGGAGGTCGAAGAAGCGGCGGGTGTGGTGGCGAGGTGAGTATGATATCGCCTCCGAAGATTGTGTTCTGATGTGCATATGTGTTCTTCCAGATGCTTGAACGATCTCATGGCGGTGGAAAGCGCGAGGGCCGCTCAGACGAGACGTGCGACACACTAAAAGGACGCTTTTTTATCCAATCAAGTGTACGATTAGTAGTAGTATTTTATTGATTCGCTTCTGGTGTATGCATCTACCTCCATCTATTACAGTATGGGGAGGCCTTGTCCGAATGGCCCACTGCACACTAAGAGAGGGCTCTCAAGAAAGATGCTCAATGATTGATTGAATGAGGTTGTTCAGTATATCGCGTCAACGGGAGCAAACGTTGCGTCGTAAATGCTCAATAATCCCGAAAACAATGGGCAAAAACCCTGCCGTGTCTTCCTGAGCTTCTGGGATTCTTTTCGAGCTCTAGGACCTGTGGAAGATACGCAAAAAGTGAATGTCGGTAGCAGGATTCGAACCTGCGGCTCCTCGGTTTTACTGTAACGTGTTCGCCACAACGAGGTGATTTGACCCCTAATCGATACCGACCTGTAAGAACCTCTGATTTGTGGGTCCCCATACTCGCTAAAAAATCAATGTAACCTCCAGTGAGTCTCCTGCCTTCCCTTGGGTCCCCCTTGCTCTCTGATCCTCTTCATTCATCTCTTGCATCAATGGAAAGTGAACGAAGCTTCAATTCCTTGCTCGGATTTGCGGACCGGGGTGATCGGGCCGGGCCTGAAATTGTTGGCTGACGAAGCGCCCGAGTTGCGGCAGGGGAGGTCGTCCGAGGTTGTCCGTCCCTTGCTCACGACCACCAAAAAGAATGTTCGCCCGTCTGACGCGTCTCCCGCTCCGCCGCTCCCTCCACACCTCCGCCTCCCCCGCCGCTGCGCCTTGGGCCCGCAGTCGCGTCGCGTACGGTGTGGGCGCCGCCGTGACCGCGTCCTACCTGGCATGGAGGTTACATGCAGATAGGATAGCATTGGATAGTGGTGTGTGTCGTACAGCTTGATGGCAGGCCTTACTCACGATCTGCAATAGCTGAAGCCGAAGACCCCGTCGCTGCCGCGGAGAGGGTCCTCGGGACGTCCAAAGCTGCGCTGAAGGAGACTCTGACTTCCCCGGCCCCCGCTTCTGATGCTCCGGCACCGCCATCCGAATCCTCTTCAGAGGCCGCCACTGAATCTGCGCCTTCTCAGGCACCGTCAGATGCGGAGGCGACGGTTGAGGCCAAGGCCGAGGAGGCTTCCGCAGCCGGCGGTGCTTACGATCCCAACACCGGCGAGATCAACTGGGACTGCCCTTGCCTCGGCGGCATGGCACACGGGCCCTGTGGCGAGCAGTTCAGGGCTGCCTTCTCCTGCTTCGTGTTCTCCGAGGCCGAGCCGAAGGGTATAAACTGCGTCGACGCGTTCAGGACAATGCAAGACTGCTTCCGGGAGCACCCTGATGTCTACGCGGATGGTGTGTATGCTTTTGCTCTAGCGAAGGAATGGTGCTGATCGTTCTATAGAAATCGGCGATGACGAGGAGGAAGCACCGTCAGAGCCTGAGCGCAAGTTCCACAACATCCACTCCGAGGATGTGGACTTCTAGACAGCCACTAGGCCCTATCTATTCAGTACTTACACACCTGTTAATATCAGGGCTATACAAGTCTTGTCCCCCCTCAGCGCTGTGCATACTGCCCCGTCGATGAATCCGCAGGACGAAGTGCTCAGCAAACGACTCAGTCAATTGTGGGCGCCTAATGATCTCGACCACGTGTCATCACTCACCACGGACCACTTCAATGTCATCTCCACCGACTTCGATTTTGTCTTCTTGCACCATCTCAGCAATACCCCGAGACTGTAAACCCATGCAGATCAGCGGTAGTGCAACCAATCCAGCTCTTGCTGGTGCTTGGCATACAAATACTGCGCGTCGAAGAGGTCCTTCCTGGAGTAAAATCAACGCATAACGAGAGATGCCGGAATCACCCTCAGGCTCACGGACAATGGGCGTAAGCACGACCGTTAACCAGCCCTCACTCAGCGGCGTCGAGCACCTCCTTTTAACCGATCCACGTCACGGAGGACTCCCTTCATCGTCACCGGAGCCCCTTCATCGTCGTCTACCCTGCCAGGGCTGGCCATCGAGGCCCGCATCGAACCGCGGCCAGCGCTCGCTTCCGAACTCGGTGGAGCTATAAAACCTCGAGGTATTTTTGCGCCTCCGTCTTCATTTTCCATTCCTCTCTTCCTCCGCATACCTCCCTCTCCATCTGCAGTGGTATAGGTTCATAGACGCAGTGGTCCGAGTCCAACTCCCGTCCGTCCTTTCTCCACCACCGTCTCTTGCTTCCTGTTCGCGTTCACACCTCCTCAAGTCGTGTGGACGGCATTCCTTTTGTCGAACATGAAGCTCCTCCTCCCGCTCCTTTCTCTCGCTCCCTTCGCGCTTGCGAGCCATTCTGTGTGGTCGAAGCGCGGTCATGCAGAGCACGCGCGACACCTGTCGCGGTCCTTGCTCGATGTGGACGTCGACGTCTCTGCCAGTGTTGGCGTCTCCACAGGAAGCTCGCCAGCGACCAATGGTACAACGAACGCTGCCCAGCCTAAACACATCGACATCGTCGTCTCAGAGGGCGTCGCGAACCCCGATGGCGGCAAAGAAAGGTGGGTGCCGCAAATTCTTACTCGGGGAAGGCCTTAGGCCATTCACAGGCGAAGGCTATTACCTGTGGAAGTGAAGCCTATTTGACTGACATGGCGCACAGAATGGTCTACCTCATCAACGGCGAATTCCCCCCGAAGCCGCTCGTCTTGGACCAGGGCGACGATGTTGAGGTGCGGAGATCGCTCTCTTATTATCGCGCGCGGAGTTCGTTCTCGACATTGCGGACTTCGCACTTGAGTTAGGTCGGTGGCGGGGGCTGATTTACGTTTGTTTGATAGATCGTCGTGACGGCGAACATGTCGGAGGCGACGACTGTGCACTTCCATGGAATTGACCAGCGGGGGTCGCCGTGGTCGGATGGGGTGAGTTGTGCGGTTTGGTCGCATTTATGGAGGGGACTAAGCGAGGACTTTGCAGGTGCCAGGCGTTTCGCAGAAGGCCATCCAACCTGGCGGGAACTTCACGTACCGATGGAATGCGCATCAGACTGGGCTCTATTGGGCGCATGCGCATAGAAGTAAGAGTCAGCCTTTGTCTCAAGGGAAAGCGCACTAACGTGCATATAGAGCAGCAGCAGGACGATGGCCTCTACTTCCCTATCTTCATCCGGTGAGCCCTTCTAAGCAACGAGTACCTGCTTTGGAGCTGACCGTCACGCAGTCCGGCTAATGATACCGAGCGCCCCTTCACGAAGCTCGCTGCAGTCGCGGGTGGGGACGCCCCTGACGCTGCCGCTATGGTTCGTGCTGAAGCCAACACGACTATCGTCACTATCAACGACTGGCGCCACCGCCCGACGGAAGAGGTGAACGCGCTCTGGGAAGAAGCGCGCATTGAGCCCCTGTACGTGTATGAAGCGTCATTTGCTTCTTGCGCATACTTATCGTGAACAACAGCTGCGCCGACTCCATCCTAATCAACGGTCGTGGATCGATGGTCTGCCCTCCCATGGGCGAGCTGCAGTCTTTGGCCTCGACGCGCGGCTTTGGGAATGTTACGGCGAAGGGGTGAGTGTTTCTGTTTCGAATTACAACGTACCTCGATGATTCTAACGCCTGATACAGCTGCCTCCCACTCAGCAACGAGATCGCCAATCCCTTCAATGGAACGACTAAAGACATACCCGAGGACATGTGGAAGACGTGCAATGCTACGGGTATGCTTATTGAAGCTCGACTAAAGGAAGCCTGCTTGACTTTCTTCAGGTGCTGATCGCCCACTGTACACGCTTGAGGTCGACCCGCAAGAGAATGGCTGGGCATCGTTTGCCGTCGTCAACGTTGGAGGGCTTTGGGAATTGAAGTTCTCCATCGACGAGCACCCGCTATATGTCTATGGTATGTGTGTCAGATAACCGCAGACTTCGAGCCTGACTCTTTTCGTAGCTGTCGATGGCCAGTACGTTGACACGACGAAGTCCTTCGACACAATCAGCGTACGTGATGCATTGCTTTTCGACCAATCCATGCACTCACGTCCGTTATAGATCCCGGCTGGTACCCGCTTCCAGGTCATGGTCAAGCTCTACAAGGATGCCGGCTCCTCGTACACCATCCGCGCAGCCGCGAACGTCGTCCCGCAGATGCTCACCGGCTACGGCGTCCTCCAGTACAAGGGCGCAACCAAGCAAACCGCCTTCGCCCCGCCCGCCCACTGGCAAGGCTACCCCGCTCTGCCGTCCTCTAAGCCCTCAATGGCTTACGATAGCAAGCCGGTCGCTGCTGACAACCTAAACAACACCCTGTCCGCGCCCGAATTCGACCCCTTCGTCGATGGCCCGCCCTTCCCTGCCAAACCTCCCATTCTGGAGGGCAACACCACGCTCGTCACCCTCGACATGTCGCGGCACAACGTTACGCGGTGGGCGGCGAACCACACGGGGCTTCCTGGTACGCTGTACGAGGATCACGACCCGATTCTGTGGCCCGATGTGTATGCGGAGGTGAAGGAGGCTATTGAGCAGGGTACGGGATCGTTTGCGGGGAGTCTGGTCATGGACGCGATGAGTATGACGATTTTGTCGAACAATACCGTTGTGGACATTCTGATTAAGGTTCCGGCGAATCAGTGAGCGGGTTTGGCTTTTATGTCGAGGTGCAGGCGCTGACGCAGGCATCCTAGTCCTCCTCATCCTATGCACAAGCACTTCAACCGGTACTGGGTGCTTGGACAAGGTCAGGGCGACTGGAAGTTCGCCAGCGTCGCAGAAGCGATCGCCGCTCTCCCTGATTCTTTCAACCTTGTCAACCCCGCCGTTCGCGGTAAGTCTCGCCAGTGTCCTTGGCCATCATGACCGGAGCTAACTTATCAATCTAGACAGCTTCAACACACCGGTCTCTGGCGAAAGTGGATCCTGGCTCGTAGTCAGATGTAAGTTGTCAGCATCCCTCTGCCTTTTCACATCCTGACAGCGGCCTTCAGACCGCAGCGAGATTCCTGCAGCAAGCGTCATCCATTGCCACATCTCCCAGCATCTCACGGGGGGAATGACTGAGGTTCTCCTCGAAGGTGTTGAGCTTGTCCAGCTGCCGCCTGAGTACGCGCCATCGCAGTAGACGTGACGCAGAACTTTGCCTACCTCAGCTCGTCGTCTCTTCCTATGGAAGCTCTCATCGTATATCGCCCTGCTATCTCTCGCTGTCCTTGTACATCGCTTTCGAGCCCGTAGGCCTGGAATGCGCTCGTTCTATCGCATTCACCTCATTAATCTACCTATTATATACACGACTATCTTGAATAGACATCCATAGAGTGGCTGTAGATGCGCACACTGTCCTAAACCCTGCTGCACGGCAGCAAAGGCGCAGAGCGAAGTTGAACCACGTACACGTGCCGTTCATGTGACATTACGCCACAAATTTGAGCGGAGTTTCAAAGCGCGTTTGCCCAGCCTGGCTAATTGAACGCGACGCGAACGCGCTTTTCATATCGACATCAGACACAATGGTGAGGGTTATGTTGCCCCTTCTGTGGCGCATGTGCTGAAGAGCCCCCTACAGGCCACACCAAGAGGAGCGAAGCGCCAAAGGTCTGAGTCCCCAGATGGCTTCAACAACACCCCCGCACAACCGCGCGAGCGACGCGATTCGGGATCCTCCTTGCCCCCCTCCTCTCCCCCACGCTTTACGACGGACTCTGAAGCGAGCCTGAGCGAGAGAGACGATGATGCGGTGCCCGATATTGATGCTGATGTCGTCGAAGAAGACGATGATGGCGAGGACTTGTTTGCGGACAATCTTGAGGCGTGCGTGGCTAGTTTCTCGCGACAGAGCTTAATCTGACGCATTAGCTTACAGTGACTACTCGCGCAATGATACTCTGGATAACTACGATATTGCCGACATCGACGACGAGGAACAGGACGAGCTCACTCCTGCCGCAAGGCGCGCTGCAGAAAGGAAGATGGCGCAGCGCGATGCGCTAGAGCGCGCCGGTAGGAAGGGGGGACGCGCGGCGCGAAGAGGGCGCATGCACGACTTCATAGACGAAGATGATCTCGCCGACGAAGGCGACGTGGACGACGATGATATGGGCGTCTCGCAGATGAAGCGCCGCACGCGGCGACAGTATGACGAGCGCAGGGATATCGACGACGCGGATGGGATTGAAGACGTGCGTATGTCATTGTGTGGCGTGGTCCCTTCTGATGCGTGAAACCCACAGGAAATACCCCTCGAGCAATTGAGCGACATCAAGGCGAAGTCCATTGTGGAATGGATCGCAAACGAGCGCGTTGCTCGGTCGATCATGCGCCATTTCCGTCAGTTCCTCATGACCTATGTCGACGATAATGGCTCGTCTGTATACGGCATGCGTATCCGCAACCTTGGTGAAAGTGCGTATCCGGCCGATGTACAAGTCTGCCCTTCTATCTAACGTGTCGTTAGCGAACGCGGAGTCCTTGGAGATTTCCTACCTTCATCTCGCGGAGTCGAAACCTATCCTCGCCTATTTCCTCACCAACTGCCCGAGCTCGATGCTCGAACTGTTCGATCAAGTCGCCTTGGAAGCCATCCTCGTCTACTACCCCATGTATCGGCGCATACACTCCGAGGTGCACGTCCGTGTGGCCGACCTACCTCTGAGCTCGACGCTTCGCGACCTTCGCCGAGCCCATCTGAACAACTTGGTTCGCGTATCCGGTGTCGTGACAAGGCGAAGCGGCGTGTTCCCTCAGCTCAAATACGTCAAATTCGATTGTCGGAAGTGTGGTGGTGTACTAGGTCCTTTCCACCAGGACGCGTCTCGCGAGCTGAAGATTAGCTACTGCCCTAACTGCGAGTCGAAGGGACCGTTTACTGTGAACTCCGAACAGGTGCGTCTCTTGCTTGATGCAAGGTATATGTGCGCTGACTTTCCGAAGACCGTATACAGGAATTATCAGAAGATGACACTGCAGGAATCGCCTGGATCTGTGCCTGCAGGCCGTCTCCCCCGACATCGCGAGGTCATCCTGCTTTGGGACCTCATCGACAGCGCGAAGCCAGGAGAGGAAGTGGTACGTTTGTTGTCTTACACCAACCAAGCTCACTACTGACACGAGTATAGGAAATTACTGGGATCTACCGCAACAACTTCGACGCGTCGTTGAACTCCAAGAACGGCTTCCCAGTCTTCTCGACCGTCATCGAGGCGAACCACGTCAACAAGAAGGAGGACCTGTTCTCAGCGTTCCGACTGACGGAGGAAGACGAGCGCGAGATGCGCAACCTGGCCAAGGACGAGCGCATCCGGAAGCGCATCATCAAGTCCATCGCGCCCTCCATCTATGGTCATGAAGATATCAAGACTGCTATTGCCTTATCCTTGTTCGGTGGTGTCCCGAAGGACCCCAATCACAAACATCGTATCCGAGGTGACATCAACGTACTCCTGCTCGGCGACCCCGGTACCGCCAAGTCGCAATTCCTGAAGTACGTCGAGAAGACCGCCCACCGCAGCGTCTTTGCCACTGGCCAGGGCGCCTCTGCGGTCGGTCTCACCGCCAGCGTCCGCAAGGACCCCATCACGCGCGAGTGGACGCTCGAGGGTGGCGCGCTCGTCCTCGCAGACAAGGGCACCTGCCTCATCGACGAGTTCGACAAGATGAACGACGCGGATAGGACGTCCATTCACGAGGCGATGGAGCAGCAGAGCATCTCGATCTCGAAGGCGGGCATCGTGACGACGTTGCAAGCTCGTTGCGCAATCGTTGCAGCGGCCAATCCGATTCGCGGGCGGTACAACCCGACGGTGCCCTTCCAGCAGAATGTCGAGCTGACGGAGCCAATTCTGTCGCGTTTCGATGTGTTGTGCGTCGTGAAGGATACGGTGGACCCGGTTATGGATGAGCTGTTGGCGCGCTTTGTGGTTGGAAGCCATTTGAGGAGTCACCCGGCGTTCGAGCAGGCGACGGACGAGATGGATGTGGCGACGACCTTGGACGCGGACGTGAGTATCTATACTATCCTCTCTTTCGTCTCTGCATACTAACCATCTTGCAGCTCATCCCTCAAGACATCCTGCGCAAGTACATCATGTACGCCCGCGAGAAGGTCCGGCCCAAGCTGTACGATGTCGACCAGGAGAAGCTCGCGCGCCTCTTCGCCGACCTCCGCCGCGAGTCGCTCGCCACGGGCTCCTTCCCGATCACCGTGCGCCACCTGGAGAGCATGATCCGGATGGCGGAGGCGAGCGCGAAGATGGCGCTGCGGGAGTACGTGCGCGCGGACGACATCGACATCGCGATCGAGGTGGCGGTCAATAGTTTTGTGAATGCGCAGAAGATGAGCATTAAGAAGACGTTGCAGAGGGTGAGTCTGGGGTGATTTTTGTGTTTGCGTGGAGCGGGGGATGTGAAGTGGGATGTGATATTGACGGTGGTTGCAGGGCTTCAGGAAGTACTTGACGCAGTCGAAGGATCACGAGGAGTTGTTGGCCTTCTTGCTTGGTGGTATTGTCAAGGAAAAGGCGCGCTTCTATCAGCTCCAGCGTCGCCAGCCTCCCGAACTCGTTACGGTTAAGGTTGCCGAGCTCGAGGACAAGGTATGTCGGATTCTCAAATGTCCATTGGGACTCTGCGCTGACGTTGTGACAGGCGAAGGAGCACGACATTTACGACATCTCGCCTTTCCTGCACTCGAAGTTGTTCGCGACGAACGGCTACAAGCTTGTCAACGACACGATCGAGAAGCGCTTCAGAATCGACTAAGAATGTGCTGATGATTTTTGCTATGGTTTGCTGTCGTGCTTTGGTTATGTATATATCTTTGTATCGTGTCGATGAATAAACATGGTTGTAGAAGCAAGTGCCAATGCATGGGATTTGGGATTGCCTCGTGTCCGTGATGCAGGGGCGGTGACGTGCAAGTGAACAGTCAAGCGAAGGCGATGCTTCGGCGTCTATTTTACAACGAAGGATACAAGTCTAGCCCAGATCTAATACACCATGTAGCCCTATAGAGTATGCGCGGCAACTATGGCACGAGTCTATTGTCTATACAACGGAGTAGCAGTTGTCAACGCAGTCGTGCGTCTCGTCCATGGCGCGCTTGCGCGAGCACTTCGCCAAGCAGCTGCTCAGAGACTCGGACGTCTCCGTCGGGGCGACGCTCGTGGACGTCGCGGAGCTCGTCGCGGACGTGTCGTCGCACGAGCCGGTAGCGGTAAGCAGCGCCGTGCGGCGGTTGATGAAGTTGTGCGGCTCGCCCTCCATGCTGGGGAGGTCGGCGGCGTCGCCGGGGCCGGGCTCGTCCGGGGTGTCCGAGTCCGAGGACTCAGTGTCATCGGAGTCATCTGAGTCGTCCGCGTCATCGTCTGAGCCAGCGTCGACGGTCACGCCCGACGAGCAGTCGGAGGAAGCAGCGGTACTGCTGGGGTCGGACGCGTCGCTGCTGTCGGTGGCAGTGGGTGCCAGGCTGGAGAGCACGTCGAGGAGGGAGCTGAAGACGGCTGTGTCGTAGGACGCGGTGGGGAGGACGCTGCTGGCGGCGATGCCGAAGCCTGTAGGGGTCGCGGTGTCCTCCGCGACGTCGCTAGACGTGTCCGTGGCAGTGGGCGTCGTGGTGCTGTCCTCACTAAAGCTGACGCCGCCAGAGATGACGGCCTTCACGTCTCGTGGAAACGCGGCGGCGGGGGCGCTAAGAGCAGGGAGTGCGATGGCAGTGAGGACTGCGAGAACACTGATTGACCGCATTTCTGAATGTCTGTTAGCGCTATATTGCACGCGTACCCGTGGACGACTCACTGTATTAAGGATTGGCTGGGACAGGCGTGTTTATGGTTGGCGAATGGGCTCCTGATTTGCGTGCTGCTTATGGTGGTGTGCAGGATGAGAGGGCAGAAAAATGGCATCGCTCGAGGGTATACCTGCTTATATATGCGCGTCGTCGGGGGCTCCCCGGGTGTCAGTACGAGTGGCGTCTCAGCGATCCGTCGAGTCTAAGAAGACCCTATATCGCCCCCGTAGCCCGAATACGCCTATTGCAGTTGGTAAGGCTGTGGGGACGAATCAAGACAGGCGGCGAGGTTGAGACTCCAGTGGGTAGACTCGATCATCTTGCGATGAGGCGCGACAAAACAGGTTGCAGCATCGCAACGCAATAGGGCTCCGCCTGGTTGGGCAGAGATCGGCGGCAGTTGGCGCTCGGCTGCAGTGATAATATGGATGGAGTTCGTCTGCCAGTGGGAGATGTAATCAGCAAGTCGTGCTAGGCAAGTCGCTCTGATCGTCCAGCAGAAAATACGTCGGCGGAAAACATATAACCCTGATTCTGAA